>JAVTVY010038494.1:0-16544 GCA_036873755.1 Hanleya hanleyi | reverse complement strand
TCCCTGGATAATTACTCCCTTCATAATCGATATACTTTATCAACATGCACGTCATAAGTGGAGACTCAAACTCTGATCAGGAAAGGAAATATAGACAGAGTATATACATTTGTGTCTTTCGCATCTAACTCTTCTGTAAGATTTCAACGTTCAGTCACGTATTTTGAAGAACAGCACGATATTTTCTCCAACGTGATGTGACTTCTTACTGAAGGACTTCAAAATAACGTGGACGAAGGTATTGAAATGTAACTTCAAAGATTTGATCCAGGTCACCTTACTTCTATTTCGTTTGATATTTATTTTACTCAAAAGTGCGTGACTTAGTGTTTCTTTGACGAAAACAATATTGTCTTAATTAGTGCCTTTAGACTGCACTGTACATGACTATACATTTAAGGGTTTGAATATTAAGCAATCTGACTGATATCTGACAATCGGCTGAGATCAATAGTCCAGGCTTCCTATGTTAGATAGCCGATTCAAACAGCGTATCCGACAATAGGTATCCAGCTCGAAGAGGCTATTCTATCAAGAGGCTATTCTGCTTGTACTGAAGTCTTTCCCGCGAAACTCGAAAGAATGTGTTTTTTTCTATGTTACCGACTGCCGAAAACTTCTCAAGAGTTGTTTGTTGAAATTATGTCAGCTACTCTAAGAAAATATACCCCAGGTTGTCATTCTCTCATTTTGCTTGGGGATTTCAATCTCCCGGACATTCCTTGGTGCGACGAAGGTCTCACTGCAAATAGTCGCCCACCTTGTGACAAAACATACAGTTTTGGTCTAATACAAATTGTAAATGAAGACACTCACAATAAGGGAACATTTTTGACCTGTTTTTTTGTGCTACTGAAACCGAAAGTTGTACAGAGCCCGATGTGTCATTTGATCTCTTTGAGAGTGATCATGCTGTTGTTGAATTTACTTTCGCAACGAAACTTACAGGTTTCAACAAGTCTCCACGCATTGTATATGACTTTAAGAAAGCAGTTTTCGGGTTCTGAAATCGCTTTTACGATGTGTCCCATTTCTCACAGCAATGCTGGAGAATGATATAAACATTAACTGGTTATGTTGGAGAGACTTTTTTTTTACCGCAGTCGACCAGTTTATACCAAAACGTGAAGTAAAGGACCCAAAGGAGGAAATACCGGCCGGTATACTAGAAGTATGTAGTGACGAAATTTCGCCATCTCTCTATGATATATTTAATAGGTCTCTCCAGACGGGTCCATTGCCAGACGAATGTAGAAATACTGACGTTGCACCTATACATAAGAAATCTGACAAATGCATTGTAACAAACTACCGTCCGGTATCCTTGTTCTGTACTTGTTGTAAAGCACTAGAACGATGTGTTGTTAACCAAATTTATGATGTTATTGAACCTTCACTTTGCAAACTACAGCACGGGTTTGTGAGAGGTTGGTCTACAAGTTCGCAGTTGAGTCAATTATTGCACAATGTCGACCAGGTTTTAGACAATTCAGGTTAAGTTGACATTCTATATTTGGACTTTTCCAAGGCGTTATACTCCTTGCTAACATTTTGATTTCTAGTTACCCTACTACAATATACTGCAATAGTGACATAATTATGTTTCCGATCGCAAACATGCTGTAGTAAACGGCTCCTGTTCATTGTGATGTGACGTAACATCGGAATTACCACGAGGATATATTTTAGGTGCGTTGATGCTGGTAATGTATGTTAATGAACCCAGGTCTGTGTCAGCGAGGATAGTATTTTTACTCTTTTTGCTGACGATGCCAAATGTATACGACATTACAAACGACAGAAAGAGAGAAATTTATAGTTTAACGTCGCGTTCAACAATATTGCAGCTATATAGCGACGATCAAACAAAAATGCTGAGTAGGCCAACAAAATAAGTCAAAAAGGGACAATCTAAAAGTGATTCAGACTTTCTAAAATTGACCAACTCAACACATTAGAACCTGTATATACATTATAATTTATGTAGCAACCCGATTTCTCTCAAATAACCTAAAATTAAATTTTCGAAAATAGTAGCACACACCGCTATGTCATCATCTTTGGAACCATGAGTATATTTAGATTGATGCGACTCATACTTTTCTCTCATTAGACCAAGTTCATGCTGATACACGAGTTGGTTTTGGAATTTTATAAGCGTAATGTCTACTTGTGGTTTGACTAACTGCCAAGGTGGAATGGCAAAAGACAAATGAAAGAGACTGTTTGCACGTTCAAAATGATATTGATCAATTACTGTTATGGAGCTGTATCTGGGATCTGAAATGCAATATGTAGAAGTGCAAGCTCATACGAGTGACCAGGAAGCGCAAGGTAACTGACTTAACATTTTTAGGGACAATACTGACATTGGAACAGTCCAGTCAATGAACAACCTGGGGGGCATAGACACTTCTAATCACGCTTTGTCTCTCTCGCACAACTGTTATTGTTTCCAGAGCAAATCGCATGCTCGGTCTTGTAAAGGGAACTTGTGAGCCCATCACTTGTCAAGACGAAACGCTTATTATATTTATCTATTGCACGTAACGTTTTGGAATAAACTACTCTATCTTGGAGTGTGCCAAACAAGAATTTGCTAATGCAACTGGATGGCGTTCAGAGACGTGCCACGACATACATCGTGGGCCACAAAGAAAGTAGTGACGTGTCATACAAAGAACGCTTAGAGAGCCAACATTTGCTTCCTCTGTCATTCAGAAGAGAATAACTGACGTTATTCTTATATCAAAATGTATGATTGGCACAATCGGCGTCGATCTTAACACATTTGTTTTAAACCTCAGGGCAATTTTAAGATTCGAATGCCACGTTCCAAAACAGAAAATTTTAGACATTCTCTTTATAACAAGATTTACTGCCATGGAATTGCATCCCTATGGAAATTTATCTCGTTACGCTCACAAAAGATTTAAAATTGCTATTTCTAAATATTATTTTAATCCTTGTTCTGTACTTGTTGTAAAGCACTAGAACGATGTGTTGTTAACCAAATTTATGATGTTATTGAACCTTCACTTTGCAAACTACAGCACGGGTTTGTGAGAGGTCGGTCTACAAGTTCGCAGTTGAGTCAATTATTGCACAATGTCGACCAGGTTTTAGACAATTCAGGTTAAGTTGACATTCTATATTTGGACTTTTCCAAGGCGTTATACTCCTTGCTAACATTTTGATTTCTAGTTACCCTACTACAATATACTGCAATAGTGACATAATTATGTTTCCGATCGCAAACATGCTGTAGTAAACGGCTCCTGTTCATTGTGATGTGACGTAACATCGGAATTACCACTTTGATAAACTCGGAAATGCGATGAATGCCTCATAATTGACTCCCCATTTGTTCGGGTTTGTGGGGTCTACATTATGTCAACCTTGTATGGATGCTGCTGATAGAACCGCGTTGACCAATGTCCATTGACAGCAAGGTTGAATCAGGTTTAATTGGGCCCGAACCTTGGAAAATAACAGGTCGATTATTAAGTACCCATGCCCAACATCCATTGATCCGCAGTGGTCATTATCAGCCTGTCCGAGTATTCGTCATAATTTGTACCCAGGAACACCAACGCCATGGACAGTTAAAATAAAATGTGCGAAATTGGATATCTTTTTATGAAAAAAAATATCATCTCCAATTATGAAAGATACCACAATTAGTTATTAACAGTTTATCCTGTTTAATTTATTTCAATCGTAGAGGAGACAGATGCCACTGTATTGTCCGTGCATACGAAAAATCAACTAATATCTTTAGATAAATATCTGTCATCTTAGAGCAATCGTCCTTCTGGATAATATATGTTATATGTACGTATGATGTTCGAATTAACGTATACTTTTATTTGTTATAATTTCTTGTTTTGTGACCTACCAATATGATTTAATCTGAAGAATACCCATTTGCAGAGTAAATATATCATAACAGATACAAATTGCGCTGGATGACATACATGTATGTTGATAATCTGAGCAAAGAACTCCGTCGTAGTATCTTTTGAACAATTGAATATAGGTGTATGTGCTTTCGTTCGACTTTTCCATACACAGCGCTTCGAATAACGCCAACCCCATTGCCATTCGTCACGTTGTTGCTGCGGCCGCAACGACGTTAAAGGGAGAGAAATCTTCCGAACTTAATGTTTCCATGCATTTTATTCAGCGTTCCACCTTAATGCTCGGACAACTTGTAGTAAAGTAGCCCTGCGAAACGGATATTTATAAATTTATGAAATCAGTTATCATTCAATGAAACGTCCTTCTTATACACATCTGCGACTTAGCAAATCAATTTTCTATTCACAAAGTACACTGACTGTCGCCAAGGAGAAGATTACCATATATTGAACATTTAGAAAGCTTTGCTTCTTTGAGAGTCTCTCTGAAGTCAATATATCAATATATTTGTTCATTTTCTGAATTACAAAAGAAAAGTTTAATTTCAACAAATCCGATTTGAATCCACCTAGTTTCGTATAATGACCATCCACGTTGATTATTTACGTTGTGCGTGAAGATGGCGAAGAGTAAATTCAACCGCAATCGCTCCGCTATGGGGTCGTTGCAGCCATATCAATCGAACTTATCGGACTACAAAGAAAAGGGTTCAATACCAGAAAAAGGTGCTACCTCGACATTCCGAATTTGATCATGAGGTCTCAGTATTGTCAACAAGACAAAAAACTAGCAAGGTCTAGCAAAAATACTAGAGAGGTGATAATGAAAACGGCTGGAGACGCGTCAAATATTTTGAAATATTCGGAATCAGCATTGACTCAGGAGAATTGCTCGGGAGTGTGGGAAAATTTATAAATTTTAGGGCGCGGGCTTCGTCCTTGCCCTAAAATATAAACTTTTCCACACTAACCGTGCGTAAAATAACCGTTGAGCACGCCTATGAAAACATCATTTCTCATTTATAACGTGAATCTGATAAAACCTTCATAGCGTGGCCTAATGTGATTCTGACTTTAACTTCCCATCCATAAATCGTAAAAAAAAAAGAGGAATATTTTGCAAGT
This sequence comes from Hanleya hanleyi, assembly GCA_036873755.1. Classification (NCBI taxonomy): domain Eukaryota; kingdom Metazoa; phylum Mollusca; class Polyplacophora; order Lepidopleurida; family Hanleyidae; genus Hanleya; species Hanleya hanleyi. Next base: position 11,499 of record JAVTVY010038494.1, on the reverse strand, counting down.
AAATTAATGATCGGAGAGCCGAACTACTAAACCATGCATACAGATTATGTGCCAACAAACATGTTGTGGTTTCTATCATTTCTAAAGCAGGTGTTAAATAATGACTGTGTTAGCTATTCGAGCAAGCTGAACTCCGAAAGTAACCAATCAATACCCAACCTGTAGTCCGCTACTACATTCATAATCAGCAGTGCACGTGCCATAATGAACTAGTAGTCAAGAGCTTGAAGCATTGGATTACCCTTCTTGTTAATCTAAGCGTGAAATGACCTCTATCTGATATGGAAACGAGCAACTAATGTTGTCATACTAAAGCCAATGAGGTTCGGAAAAGACATACAAATTGAGAAAACTAGATCGCTTTTATATTTATAGTCAACGAAAGTCGGGATATATGGAGACATAAGTAACAGTTGATGATCAACTTAAATCCAAACAAATATGTTTCGGTAGACCACAATATTGTGGGTAGACAGGATGACTTATAATATTGTTGGTGTGTTTCACGTGTAATGCAACGAATACCTTGCTGAAGACATGGACTATTTGGAGTCCACAAAAATGGACATAGTGAGACATTATTGTGACTTAGAACTGACCAGGCTGTTAAAGATAATAAGGTAACTAAAATGGTCAAATGTTCAGCTCAGTACCATGGCACTAGTAAGAGGATATTCAATGGCTAAAATTAAGGTGTTGACAAAGCCTCAACAATACCCCAAGTACAATTAGTGGCTACACGAATGAGACGTTCTCTTGTGACTTATTAGGCCAGGAAAATGTGAGGTATTTTCCTGTCAAGGCTGTCTTGAGTATTTTCTTAATTTTTTCCTTACAATCGCTTCTAAGTTCTCGCTTCTAAGTACTCCAGCAAAAACAAATCAATCGCCCAGCAATTCAGAGTAATCAACACAACACACCAAAAACATGTACATACATTAAAACTTATGCAACAAACCGATTTATGTCAAATAATCTAAAAATACAGTCTTCCTTCACCCGACTAAAAAGACCTTCTAAATTAGCAGCTTGATAAAAAGAATCTCTTACAATCTTAAAATCTATACAATTGATCAGAATATGTTTCACTGTGAGATCTTCATGATGTGGAATACACCAAGGGACTGGTTAACCCAGGGGCCGTGATGGCACTACTAAGAACACACAACTCTTTGTTGCGAACACTTGGATCAGGGTCCTCTCTGTAAATGTCATTAGTGAGTAAGTAGTTGAATGATCTTTTTCGATTTTGTTTGGTTGGCAAACTCATGGTTGCCATTTTGAAATTACAATGATCCTCTGCTCGAGGGCATGCAATTAAAAAAAATAAAAAAATGTGATGTGGTTTTCGTATCCAACGCTGTTCTAGGTCGAGCCTGCGTCCCGAACGAAAAGAGCCACTTATGGCTGATAGGAGTGGGTACGAATGAGCAACATTGGTGTTACATGTGTGGCGGTTTTGCGGATTGAGTTTTAAAAAAAAACTACGAAATTATAAATTCACACTTATTTAGACGTTACTTGTTCCATTAACAAGCGTTAGATCCGATATTCAATATTCCGCCGTTGTCAATAAACGTAAGACCTATTTCGTATGACACTTAACAACAATTCCAAATGTGTATGAAATAAGAACAATAAAAACACAAGATGATTTCCTCCAGGAAAGAGGTAGTCAAGTTTTCAATGGTCTCAGCACGAAATGATGATTATGTTCTATACATGAAGCCTAATCACTGACCGTTATTTTTTTATCCAAATGAATTTCAAGTCGTTTCCAGTCTTAGTCACGCTATGGTTGCATTTGTTAATTTGAACACCATGGAGATGTTAATCCAAGATATTGAAACGGACCCTAGGCATGGATTAATTGCACGCTATGATGGTATTTTGCCGTTATTGTACGATTCTCATCACAAAATTTGAGACCAACATCGACCAAAGTTCTTATAACTTTTTTGAGAAATCTTTTTGCGAGAAAAGCTTATCTGCTTCAAGCATCTCAACTGAATAATTGGGCAATGAAATTACATGCATTTGTATTGGAACGGTGGAGAGCAACAGGTGTCTTCCCAGCTCTCATTTCAGGAACAGCGACGGATGACGGACTTCTGGCAGATAATTGCTGCGATCAATAAAATGGCTTGAATCTGAAATCTCCCGACAGAATTAGAAACGAAAAAAATAAGTGGCATTTTCATAGGTTCCGTCTTTCGCGAACAACAGTAGTACTAAGAGGGTGGAATTTTGGAATATTATCAGTTTATCATCTCTTCAAACCGGAGATTTTATTATCTTTTAATTCCGTGAAACCTGTGTATGCAAGGGAATAAAACGGTCATAATTTAAAGCCGCCATTATATCAAGCCCACCATACTGCTGGTTGCAAGTGATATCCATAAGCACGTTTCATGTCATCGCGTCCGTCAGAACCAAATACTGACCACTGGAGAGATACTGAAGGACGTCTTTACCCCAAGAGGCATTTCGCCTGATCTAATCTGCTATGCACTCAGGTTATTATCCGTCTCGAGGTCATTTTTACATCGCCGCCACGGGCCTGATCGAAGGACGCAGACACAATTTCAGGCGTCTGGCACATTTCTGTGCCCATATCACTTTATCGTTCGAGGACAATACGACGGCCGTTGGATGTCCTGTGAGATTACGTAAGGCCATGCCAGAGAGTAACGGGTGCGTAAGCAGCAGTTTTTCGAGCGATGGTTTCGCGCAGCTCAGCAAAAATAAATAAAAGCCTGCATTATATCCTATCAAGCGGAAAACTAAACAGCGTGTATACGGAATCGAAATGCCCGACTCTCTCACTCATGGAATTCATCCATTCTAGGATATGTCTTATCGAATTTGGCACCCGGGCGCAAAAGGGTCTGCTTCATTTAATTCTCCCACTAGAATAGCCCTTTCGATTAACTTCGGCTTATTGAATTCTTCATGGCTTTTTCACACGTTAACCTTGAGATAACTACAAAGTAAATAACTCCGGTTACGAAAAAGCTGGAAAAAACGACAAACCGTCTCTGGGTTCAATGTTCCATGCCTATTCATTGCAACGACATCAAAGTAGCTGTTAAGATTAATTTAAAATTCACGCCTTTCAATTTCAGGAGGTTGACAGTGGTATCCCCTACTAATTCAATCAATATTCGCCTAGCGTCTTCTCTTACAGCGACTCTTCTATGCAGTACGTTTCAATTTGCCGGGGCGTCGATTTTGCTCGACAGTGAGTTGTCCGCACTGTGTATACAATATTAATATGTACCTTGATACGCTGTGAGATGAAGCCGATAATGATTTCCAGAATATAATAGATACGACGTTTCTGTTTATTTTGAGACCAGCACAAAATTCGTAAGTGGAATAGAGCATATCCCATAATAAATCGTATGACCATTTTGCCGCAGTCTCATCCTCCTTTCTCGTGGATGTGATACAGAGCTTAATTCATGCTGTGCTGATACAGAGCATAATTCATATTAACTGGCCTGATACAGAGCATAACCCATGTTAACTGTACGGATACAGAGTATAACTCACGTTAGCTGATTTTGACCATTCTGTGCCTTTTTTTCTACCAGGGATCAGTACAAAGAGCGTAAGAGGAGTAGATCATATCAATATTAACTCGAATGACCATTTTGCTGTCGCCCCTTTGCTTTTAGCAGCGTCATATTGTTGTGGATATGATACAGAGCATAATTCGTGTTAAAAGATTATGACAGTCCAGTTACCGGGGTCTGGTTATTATCTATTAATTTGAAATTACAACAAAACCTTTTCCCACTTCTCTTATATGTGTTGTAATTTTAAACAAGTCTCTTATATCATTAATCGAGGATTAAGACCAAGTTGTACTTATTTCCAACTGGAGATTGAGCATCCAGAGTGTAGGTGTGTGGATGTATTTTTAGTAGAACGAGCACATATATGAATAATAATCTGAAGAAGTTCCTGTCACACAGCTCTACATAGCAACTCATTCTTGGTTTTACCTGTTTCAACTATGTTGCATATGCAACATAAATTATCGGTATTTCGTGGTCCATGCAGTCTGCTTTGTAAACTATTTGTCTATGCATCCTACACTTGATATTCTGATTGTGTAGAACATGGTGCCGCTTTCCACACTCACACTTATTCATATAGATTGTAGCTTGGTATAGATAAAGCCTATCTTATCGGTGGCGATAAGGAGGTATAACATAACTCGGGAATGAAGCAAATGTTATGGCGTGTAATTCACGTACTTATGACAGGGAGAGGTTTCGCACACAAACACAACTGTTGGTTTTTGTTAGATGCTAGGTTTACTTCATGAAAAAACAAAATCAACTAAAAACGTGATTAGAGATTGTATAAATTAGTTGGGAAAGATCCGTTCAGCATAGACCCCTTCACGGTTCTGAATGCTATTCGTGTATATCACTTGATTAACTTCCGTATTCAGAGAATTGTGCTGACGAATACACAATTGTAGTTCCGAGTTCGCGGAAAATGCGAAGTTCACCAACTACCACGGCCTTTGTGCCATACATCATTTCACAAAAAAACACTGCCTCGCAATCGGAGAAAAGGGAATGTGTACGCATTAAAAAAGATCATATGTTCCTCCTACACATATAGTACTGCTCATTTGACATTAATGTAATAACTCCAGGGCGTATCTAGGTGCTTTCTTCGACTTTACCATTTCGCGGTAGGTAGTGAAGAAAACAACTGGTATAATATGGCAACAGCTGATTCATTGTAGAATCAGATAAATGATTCTCATCAATTAATTACGAAACTGGAGGCGAGAGGGAGTGTACACCGTAATATTGAATTGCCTGACATCGCTCAAGGCATTTACCACATGATCTGATATTGTGATCTATTTTATTTTATATTATATGACCGATCTTATCCCCCACTGGGTTCGGAGAAATCCACGAACATTGTCAGTTGAAACAATATAATCGGCACGTATCGACTATGCATCCCTTCCTAATAATGCATTGCGTGATGTCAATAAGCGAAATACTAGATAACTCCAAGAAACAACTATAGATATACGTCAAACCTTAACCGATCAGAAGATTTGATTGATTTAATAATATAATTTACTTGCTCTTACGATCACGATAATTTATCTCCCAAATAGAAGCATTGGAGAGCACGCTTGAAATTGTGAGTGATGTTATCTCAGTGATTCCTAGAACTATTTTCGCCGGAGGTAAATCCTTCATCATGCCTTTAATGCCTCTCCATATCAAGTGAATTACAGATAGATATCAGGTTATCACCAGAAGAATACGCAGTTTCAATTTAGTACAATCTATAACATGTACTAAAAAACGTGTGATGGTTCGGTGGAACCACTGGGTAGTGTGATGAGAAGTATGAATATACTTGAGATCTTCAAGAGAATTATAGTAAATTAGCTACATTATATATATGTCAAACTCTAAACATAATTATACACATATGTGTTTACTAAAAAGATAGATGGGTACATTGATCAACGACAAGTACGTCAAGAATACCATTTATCACTATCTATTTTACATCACGCTTGCGTTCTATTTCCCCTTTAAGCAATATGGCTGGAAGCTGTTGCAATTAATTATTCATTGTGTGTTGTTTACTGTCGTGCTTCCTTTCATTCTTTTACCTAGAGCGACATCGACAACAAAAGCGATGAAAAACGCTATCTTTGTCGAAGCGAAACTCGTGACCAAGCATGAATGTCGAAAAGCAAAAGAAATTGTAGATCAATTGAATGACTTCATCATCAATTTATGACATCGATACATTTGGAAAATCTAGAATAATGGAGATCCAGTTTGAGGAGTTGTACAAAATGACATTTGGTCTTGGAAGTAAGAACCACAGGGGCAGGGGCCTTAATAATACGAAATGCACAAGAGACTTAATAACACGCAATGGTCATGAGCCTTTATATCACGTAATGGTCGATCGAATCCATGTCGAAAACGAGAACTGACTCCCCGGCAACTGGGAGCATATTTATGTTGCCACACTGATGTTTTCCCCAGGGATGGGGATCGGGATCCAATTGGCTGGTGCATACATGTACAATTAGTATTGAAGTAATTCGTGTAAAGGAATATATTACTTAACAATCGTAGGGGAGATTGGGGTACACTGGGACATTTTTCACCTTTTTGCAAAAATCTCTGTTATTATTGTCCTGTAGTGTAGCCTTGTATACTCTCGTTATAACTTATACTTATTATGACATAGTCACACAAAAAAATCTGAAATATCTGTTATACTTTTCTCCAGAATTCTGTTTTAAAAACGTAAAAAATGTGTCCCAGTTTGCCCCACTATGGGGTACTCTGGGACACCCACTGGGGTGCGATGGGACAATAATCAAAATACATTTTATAAGAAGTATATACTAATATGTTTCATAGGAGTTTAGAAGATTCAACAGCGGTGGTTAAGTTAGTTGCTATTTTAGGCCCCTGCTTTACGTAAAATATTTCCCAGGAGCCAAATTTGAGGAAAAAAATATTTTGTGTGATTCTCATCCCAACGAAAGCATTTGACTTTGAAAGTTTTAGTAAAACTCATCAAATCTGATAGGATTAGCAAATACTACCATCTAGGAAACAAAATAATGCACTTTGATGGCATTTTAGGATGAAAGGAAATTTCACCATTTGATTATTATTGTCCCAGTGTGCCCCGGCAAAAGTGTCCCACTCTGCCCCAGGTGCATGATATATTCTTTTTATGACAAAAAATCTACTACATACAGCTGAGATACTAAATCGATATAACTAAAGTGTACCTTTGTCAACCCTCTCTCGGTAGTAACAAAACCACAACGAAGTAGAGCTGAAAACTTCTCATAACGATCTATCATCCTTAGTTCTAAAAATTTACTTGGACTGCTCGAAAACAATTTTTGTGTCCCTAATTTTTTACCAATGATAGGTTTTACTTGTAATCAATATAGAAGTTGTATGGGGGTGATAGCTTTCTGCTGATAGTAATGTAATGTGCTTCTTGTTCTTAACAAAAGAGCTAAACGGCTTGTCTCACTGTGCCCCATGTCCCACTGTACCCCAATCTCCCTTACTTGGCCTGGGCGATTTCAGTGGAACAGTCTGGAGCGGTGGGTTTACCTTTGGGGCTAGCGACTGAAACTCTAAACAGGGTATAATTGGTTCTAAATCTGCAAGAAAATGCGAAATTATTTAGTGATATTCATGTCCCTGTAATATAGACGAAAGTATACTCATGTATTGTATAATGACCCCACGCATCCCCCGACTTAATCATTTCTGAAAATAATGTTCCGCTCATACTCCCATGGGTATGGAGAACTCACTTGAAGACGTACGTGGTTATATATTGAACTTAAAGTTTCCTACGAGCGTTTGTAGATAGAAGTCAGGAAAGAATACATTTTTGTTCTCTTTAGAACCGTAAATGATTCTGAAATGTTCAGGTAAATCAGAATGCTACAGAATCACGTGGTCAGGGATTTGGCGTAGCTTGTCGTCACTGATGTTTGTATCATCAAGGGATGGAAAATGGAGATAGATACGTGCAGAGCTCATTCGTGTTAACCTTCGTCTATATACTGTGGAGATTTGCAACCTCCTGGCCTCAGGGGCAATACCCTCCCATCTCCCCCCCCCCCCTCACCAAAAGGCTGTGTTACATCTAAAACCGATCAAGCAGCGGTAGGGTTAAGTCGGCATAAGCGAAGTACCGCCCCGCCCCTTTACAGAGCCAACTGCCTTTAATATTATGCAATTGTCAAAAAATTCTAAAATTACTCAATATGGCAGCAGAAATATGCTCCAGGATTTCGATGATGCAAGTTAGTTTTCGATTTCAACATTAATTTGAATCTGACTCTGCTAAATGATCCGATACAAAAAATAATAATATAAAAAACAAAACAGCTGGAAGTTGGAAGTAGGAGGTCAGAATTCGGATGTCGGAAATGTCCCTCCCGGTCTTTCTTAAAAAACAAATAGTGACATGGTTCCAACGTTTATGAGAAAGCATATAAAAGATCTCTGTTGAGTTCGTTCGCCCAGAGTTATGACCCTTTATCATTAACATCCATGTATGCTTGTCCGGTCAATATCTCGGTTACTATTTGATGAACAACTCAGAAACGTAAATCCAATGTGCTTAGTCCTTTGCAGATTTTCCCCAGAGTTAACGTCTTTTATAATCAACGCTAATTCAGCCCTGTTGAGTCCATATCTCGCTTAACATTTGAGGGATAACTTCATGATGTGGTCCATGAGCTAGACCACTTACTGGTACCATCTTGAGGGGCAAAACGTCATTGTGATTTTCATATTTGATTATATATGTAGAGTACAAAAAATCATGCTGGCCATGTCCGGTCGGTAGCTTAGTGGCACAAAGTAGGTCAATCCAAGATGGCGGCAAATAGTTGCTATAATCCACAAGCTGCTATATGTAATCGGCCTAATTTTCACTGATGGTTTTCAAATTGAACATATTGGTGTGTCTCAATTGTTTTGCAAATTTACTCATATTCCTCCTTTGGAGATCCCATTTGCAGATAAAAGTTACTTCCCCTTGATCCACCAGGTGGCGCTGTCCGCACTGCGTACTCGAGCTCGTTCTCTTTATCCTTCTGCAACATGAGACATGTTGTGACAAGGTCGCAGCGCGAGTGGAGGTCGGGATGGGGACATTTATGTGATAGCAGGTTTGATTGGATAAGAAATATTGAACATTCTTTATAAATGTATTATATTTGTGGCTCAAATCTACACCTGCTATCACTGATGCCAGACTCCCAACAGTGGTGGTTGGGACGCCGAACTTGTAGTTCCCAGCTCGAGATGTAGCGTAAGCCACCTGTGATGATCTAGATCTGATAGCCTGAAAATACTCTTAGAGATTTCCCCTGTCGTGAGAGAAGCGTAGGGATGTCAAAGAGCAACCAATATGACGGTGAAGAAGGGGGGTATGTAAATACCGAACCCAGGCCGACTACTGGGGAACCAGTAGATCATGTTGTTGTAGACGTCTTGACCGCTATGATAGCTTTCTGCTGATAGTAATGTAATGTGCTTCTTGTTCTTAACAAAAGAGCTAAACGGCTTGTCTCACTGTGCCCCATGTCCCACTGTACCCCAATCTCCCTTACTTGGCCTGGGCGATTTCAGTGGAACAGTCTGGAGCGGTGGGTTTACCTTTGGGGCTAGCGACTGAAACTCTAAACAGGGTATAATTGGTTCTAAATCTGCAAGAAAATGCGAAATTATTTAGTGATATTCATGTCCCTGTAATATAGACGAAAGTATACTCATGTATTGTATAATGACCCCACGCATCCCCCGACTTAATCATTTCTGAAAATAATGTTCCGCTCATACTCCCATGGGTATGGAGAACTCACTTGAAGACGTACGTGGTTATATATTGAACTTAAAGTTTCCTACGAGCGTTTGTAGATAGAAGTCAGGAAAGAATACATTTTTGTTCTCTTTAGAACCGTAAATGATTCTGAAATGTTCAGGTAAATCAGAATGCTACAGAATCACGTGGTCAGGGATTTGGCGTAGCTTGTCGTCACTGGTGTTTGTATCATCAAGGGATGGAAAATGGAGATAGATACGTGCAGAGCTCATTCGTGTTAACCTTCGTCTATATACTGTGGAGATTTGCAACCTCCTGGCCTCGGGGGCAATACCCTCCCATCTCCCCCCCCCCTCCCTTCACCAAAAGGCTGTGTTACATCTAAAACCGATCAAGCAGCGGTAGGGTTAAGTCGGCATATGCGAAGTACCACTCCTCCCCTTTACAGAGCCAACTGCCTTTAATATTATGCAATTGTCAAAAAATCCTAAAATTACTCAATATGGCAGCAGAAATATGCTCCAGGATTTCGATGATGGAAGTTAGTTTTCGATTTCAACATTAATTCGAATGTGACTCTGCTAAATGATCCGATACAAAAAATAATAATATAAATCAAAGTACTTAAAGTACTAATGTCGGGTTTACTTGCATCAGAGTGGTTTATTAGTCCCATATTTGTGATCATTTAAGGGAGGAAAGGTGGTGTTCGCTTTATAAGGAATCTTCCTCAAGCTGTTCGGTTTGTAGGGCCAAACTTTCACTTTTATCAAAATGATATGAAATGGACCATTTTGTACAGCCTATGCATGCTGAATTACAAGACACGAAATAATGAAGGGCTGCAGATGCACGAAAACGGATTTATGGCGCACCATAGGTTCATTGGCTTATTTTCGTATTTTTATGCACTTTTCGGTGCAGATTTTCTTTTTGTTACAAAAATAGGACACCTTTATCCAAAACCAATTTGAGCAGCAAATAATTCTGAAATATTCAGTCTAAATAAGCTGTGTATCAAAAATGCATTGAAGACGATTCCCTATATCTAAATCTAACACCACCTTTGTGATCTTACAACAAAAGTTCCACGGATCGGTTGTCGATGGACCATGAAGAATGGCGTGACCGCAATATAGAAGGTTTTTGTGGATACATCTCTATATAGGATGTGTATGCACATTTTTATCTAGAGCATAAAACTTCGACTTTTGTAAAATGTGGATACGCATCCTATATAAGAGATGTATCCACATTATATCCACATTTATATAATTTCCATACTTATTTAATCTGTGAGAAAATGAATCTACTAAAAGTACATCCAGGCAAGAAAATCTTCAGACGTCGCAATCTCCGACAAGTTCAGAAAATTCGCTATTCTCCTACTCCACGATCATTTTTCTAACATCTCTTGACTATAAAACAAGATACTGTCATACTCATAGTGTTATTTTAAATGCTAAATAATCACGGTTTTACAGAAATGCCTTTAAATTCATATGGATTGGAAAGAAAAACTATAAATCTAGAAAACGAGCCGATCTTATTTAGTTTCATTGAATTCGTATTGTCGTGTAAAAAGTTTACTGATTGGTTGAATAACGTGTAGGCGGAGCCAATATGTACTGTTCAGCCAATCAAATTACTTGTACTCTGGAAAATTCAGACTTGGGATGAAAGTTCAGCGTTGACGGGATCGAAATATCGTATCTCTTTCTCATCCATACCAGCAAAAGGAAAACACCCCAGGTTTTTATTCTTTGTAACCATAATCAGATATGTAAAAGAGTTTTGTGCAAAAGTGCCAGTCGTTCCTATTTCGTTTTGTTGAAGAAGATCGACGGAGAAGACACGCCAGACACTTGAAAAAATAGCGAAATCTGTCCCAAAAACTTTCGCCAAAATTTCTGCCAGAGTTTCGTCGCAATTTTATTCAGTTCTCATGCTGATACTTGATCAAGTAAGGTGGAAGTAAAAATGTGGATACATCACCAAAAAATCATGTGTATCCACAATCTGGAAATTTCTTGTTTTCGGTGATTTTAAAATGTGGATACGCATACATAATTTGTATCCACAAAAACTCGCTACGTGGTTACGCCTGGAGAA